>JAXCHB010000295.1:7500-10000 GCA_036926305.1 Uropetala carovei
GCAAAGAGGGTGGATTCCGCAAGCTGAGAATCCGCTTATTGCGTTTCGCCGCACTCTCTCCTCTCTCCGAGATCATCAAAAAGTTTGTTCAGCATTCAACTGCGGACGAAGTAGAATTAGCCTTTATTCCACTCACTCGAGCGATTCGTACCGTGACTGTTGCGTGAATTTTGGTATGCATCACTCCATTTGAAAAGCGCTAAAGTAAATTTGAGCGGAGCGAAGCCGTATCTTAATAGTATCGCTAGTGCGTATCAACATGCAGCGAGCAAGACATCTCAAGTCCAGACAGGTTGAAACCTCCAGCGGTCAACTTCACCCCAGGTTTCAGGGGCGGTCAACTTCACCCCAATTTTACTAGTTTTTTGCCGAATTCTACATTTACCATCCTACTCAGGTACAAGTGTGTAATTTCTAATTACTTTCTCATTAACCGCCATCGCAAGGCCTATAAGCTGCCCCATCTCTGCTCCCCACATAAAACTTTGAAGGCATCGTAAATTTTGAAAAATGTAGGCTTTCAGAAAAGGCCTATCATATCAAATCTAGATCAATATTTTAGATATTGGTTTGTTACGATCTCTTGTAGAATCTTTAAATGAATATTTCAGCACATTACTTGGATCAAGAAATATGGAAAAAACGACAAGGCAACATTTTCCAACTTCACCCCGTTTGACGGTACTGGATTCTCCTTCTCTGGCTACGGACTTCATCTTCAACGTTAAATATTAGTTTTCCTATTTCTACCTACATTTCGACGGCATTTATATTCCGTATCTCTTAACGTCCGTCAGCTAAATATGGTCATTCCTAGTTTTGTACTTGGGGCAGCAATTCAATTTCCCAGAGCATTTCCATGGTTAATTTTTCATTTCTTTTCACTTCATTCTCGACAACGAATAAAATTGCTTCTTCGGCATTTCTGTCGCTGAATATTTCCTTCCGTATTTCTGGCGATAAACTTCAATTGAGAGAGCATTTCTCTAGATAACCTTTATTTTCGAGAGCATTTCTGCGCTAGATTTTTGTATTTCTCAGCATTTCCACGACAAACGTTAGTTTTTGAATTCCTCTCGAGGAAGTCAATTTTGGACAGAAACTTTATTTCTGGCAATAAACATCATTTTCGAGAACATTCCTACGCCTTGCATTCCTCTTCTCGTATCTCAGTCGATGAACGTTATTCTCGAAGGCGTTTCTACGCCATTTTAAAGGGGAGGTTGAAATGATGGGCTTAAAATTTCGAGAGCTATCCTACGCTAAAGGACTTGTTATCGACTAACTTAGTTTTCGACAGCATTAGTTTTTGTATTTCTGGTGGCCTACTCAATTTCCGAAAGCGTTTGTTTCTTCGCTGAACGTCATTGCTTGGTCTTCGATCGCACACCTACGCTAAATATTAGCTTCTCCGGCAATAAACTTAATATCTTCTTCCTCAAATACTATTTTTTTTTTCACACGTTAAAAGAAAAAAAATTCTTCCTTTTTCGAAGAACCTTCGTTTACGATCTCAATTCACGGTGGGCTTCGGAACAGCACGGAAACACGAAGAACTCTGCGGAAACTCGAAGGACCTGACGTCGGTCCTCCGAAGCTGCAGGGGAACTCGAATTCAATTTTCTTTTCATAGGGACAGTGGGAATCTCGCCAATCCACTCCCGTTGGTCGCTAACGAGGCGAGGGGGCACGTGCGCACGTAGAGAGAGTGATGTTTACCCCCGCCGTTCACACGCGCATCATTTTTTTTCTTCGGGCTCCCTGCCCGTTCTCAGATTTCCTTCCTCGCGCAACGTTTTCACCTCCCCTTCGCGTCCCTTAAACCTCTCCTTCCTTTCGGTTTCACCCGAGATGTGCGCACACGCCAGGTCCTTCGACTTTCCTCGCAGTTTCCGGTTTTTCACTCTTCGTCAATCTGTGAGCGCTCGGTCGCTCGCTCGCTCGCTCGCTCCGTCCGCCCCCCCCGGAAAATCGATAACGTCCCGACGGCTTCGGGGCCCCCCTATTTCTGGGCCCCGGGCGTCGAGGGAGGGGCGGCACGGCGGTTTCGCGGCCCCGTTTTCGAGAGCAGTGGCGACCGAGCGGCGTGGTAGGTCCGAAAAATCGAACCCCGTCCCCCGGGGTCGGCGCACCCGTTCCGGGTCCCGGGCGTCGCGTGGCCGCCCCCGAGCGATTTACGGGCCCGTCCGAGCTCCGGGGGGCGCGCGGGAGGGTCCGAAACCCCGGAGGTTTCGCGGCCGCCGGGCTTCCCCGGCGGATGCGAGCGGCGCGGCCGGGAGTCTCGTTTTCGAGGGCCGGGCGAACCGAGCGGCGTGGTAGGTCCGAAAAATCGAACCCCGTCCCCCGGGGTCGGCGCACCCGTTCCGGGTCCCGGGCGCCGCGTGGCCGCCCCCGAGCGATTTACGGGCCCGTCGGGGCTCCCGCGGCCGCGGGAGGGGTCGTGTCGCGAAGTCCGAAGATTCCGGTCCCTGCGTCGCGGCGGCCGCGGCAGGCGTCGGCA
>JAXCHB010000295.1:30000-35345 GCA_036926305.1 Uropetala carovei
CAGGTTGAAACCTCCAGCGGTCAACTTCACCCCAGGTTTCAGGGGCGGTCAACTTCACCCCAATTTTACTAGTTTTTTGCCGAATTCTACATTTACCATCCTACTCAGGTACAAGTGTGTAATTTCTAATTACTTTCTCATTAACCGCCATCGCAAGGCCTATAAGCTGCCCCATCTCTGCTCCCCACATAAAACTTTGAAGGCATCGTAAATTTTGAAAAATGTAGGCTTTCAGAAAAGGCCTATCATATCAAATCTAGATCAATATTTTAGATATTGGTTTGTTACGATCTCTTGTAGAATCTTTAAATGAATATTTCAGCACATTACTTGGATCAAGAAATATGGAAAAAACGACAAGGCAACATTTTCCAACTTCACCCCGTTTGACGGTACTGGATTCTCCTTCTCTGGCTACGGACTTCATCTTCAACGTTAAATATTAGTTTTCCTATTTCTACCTACATTTCGACGGCATTTATATTCCGTATCTCTTAACGTCCGTCAGCTAAATATGGTCATTCCTAGTTTTGTACTTGGGGCAGCAATTCAATTTCCCAGAGCATTTCCATGGTTAATTTTTCATTTCTTTTCACTTCATTCTCGACAACGAATAAAATTGCTTCTTCGGCATTTCTGTCGCTGAATATTTCCTTCCGTATTTCTGGCGATAAACTTCAATTGAGAGAGCATTTCTCTAGATAACCTTTATTTTCGAGAGCATTTCTGCGCTAGATTTTTGTATTTCTCAGCATTTCCACGACAAACGTTAGTTTTTGAATTCCTCTCGAGGAAGTCAATTTTGGACAGAAACTTTATTTCTGGCAATAAACATCATTTTCGAGAACATTCCTACGCCTTGCATTCCTCTTCTCGTATCTCAGTCGATGAACGTTATTCTCGAAGGCGTTTCTACGCCATTTTAAAGGGGAGGTTGAAATGATGGGCTTAAAATTTCGAGAGCTATCCTACGCTAAAGGACTTGTTATCGACTAACTTAGTTTTCGACAGCATTAGTTTTTGTATTTCTGGTGGCCTACTCAATTTCCGAAAGCGTTTGTTTCTTCGCTGAACGTCATTGCTTGGTCTTCGATCGCACACCTACGCTAAATATTAGCTTCTCCGGCAATAAACTTAATATCTTCTTCCTCAAATACTATTTTTTTTTCACACGTTAAAAGAAAAAAAATTCTTCCTTTTTCGAAGAACCTTCGTTTACGATCTCAATTCACGGTGGGCTTCGGAACAGCACGGAAACACGAAGAACTCTGCGGAAACTCGAAGGACCTGACGTCGGTCCTCCGAAGCTGCAGGGGAACTCGAATTCAATTTTCTTTTCATAGGGACAGTGGGAATCTCGCCAATCCACTCCCGTTGGTCGCTAACGAGGCGAGGGGGCACGTGCGCACGTAGAGAGAGTGATGTTTACCCCCGCCGTTCACACGCGCATCATTTTTTTTCTTCGGGCTCCCTGCCCGTTCTCAGATTTCCTTCCTCGCGCAACGTTTTCACCTCCCCTTCGCGTCCCTTAAACCTCTCCTTCCTTTCGGTTTCACCCGAGATGTGCGCACACGCCAGGTCCTTCGACTTTCCTCGCAGTTTCCGGTTTTTCACTCTTCGTCAATCTGTGAGCGCTCGGTCGCTCGCTCGCTCGCTCGCTCCGTCCGCCCCCCCGGAAAATCGATAACGTCCCGACGGCTTCGGGGCCCCCTATTTCTGGGCCCCGGGCGTCGAGGGAGGGGCGGCACGGCGGTTTCGCGGCCCCGTTTTCGAGAGCAGTGGCGACCGAGCGGCGTGGTAGGTCCGAAAAATCGAACCCCGTCCCCCGGGGTCGGCGCACCCGTTCCGGGTCCCGGGCGTCGCGTGGCCGCCCCCGAGCGATTTACGGGCCCGTCCGAGCTCCGGGGGGCGCGCGGGAGGGTCCGAAACCCCGGAGGTTTCGCGGCCGCCGGGCTTCCCCGGCGGATGCGAGCGGCGCGGCCGGGAGTCTCGTTTCGAGGGCCGGGCGAACCGAGCGGCGTGGTAGGTCCGAAAAATCGAACCCCGTCCCCCGGGTCGGCGCACCCGTTCCGGGTCCCGGGCGCCGCGTGGCCGCCCCCGAGCGATTTACGGGCCCGTCGGGGCTCCCGCGGCCGCGGGAGGGGTCGTGTCGCGAAGTCCGAAGATTCCGGTCCCTGCGTCGCGGCGGCCGCGGCAGGCGTCGGCAGGTCCGATTCTAAATAGTGCCCAGGCCGATGAACGATTTGGGAAAATTTCCCGGCCGGACCCCCTAGGGGTCGCCTTAGTCGGGGAGCATGATTATTTCGTTTTGCCTCTATATGGAGTGTGCTCGTCAGGGCCGCTCCGACTCAGCTTGCCGCGTGTCGACGCCTTCCCCTCGGGGTTCGCGGACCGTGCACTTATGCGGCGAAAACTTACTCTTTTCGATCGTGGTTGAGCGCTTATTGCGCCTCGGCGGAAAATCGCTTCCTCGACTCCTCGCCTCAGGGCGGCGGGGCGAGACCGACTCGGGCGATTCCGAAAGGAAGGACTCGACGAGAACTTTGAAGTGGCGCTCCACGCGGGTCTCCGGGCCCCGGGGCGTCGTCGATCGTCGCGCGGGGCGGGGCGCGGGGTGCGAGAGAGAGGAGGAGGAGGAGGACGCTTCTCTTTTTCTCTCTCTCCCCCGCGACTCGCGCCGCGCTCGTGTCCGCCGCGAAAGCGACGACACACGCTCCCTGGTTGATCCTGCCAGTAGTCATATGCTTGTCTCAAAGATTAAGCCATGCATGTCTCAGTACAAGCCGCAATAAGGTGAAACCGCGAATGGCTCATTAAATCAGTTATGGTTCCTTGGATCTTACCCACACTTACATGGATAACTGTGGTAATTCTAGAGCTAATACATGAACCTAGTGCCCCGACCAGTGATGGGAGGGGCGCTTTTATTAGAACAAACCAATCGGTCGGCTCGTCCGTCCGTTGCCTTGGTGACTCTGAATAACTTTGGGCTGATCGCACGGTCCCAGCACCGGCGACGCATCTTTCAAATGTCTGCCTTATCAACTTTCGATGGTAGGTTCTGCGCCTACCATGGTTGTAACGGGTGACGGGGAATCAGGGTTCGATTCCGGAGAGGGAGCCTGAGAAACGGCTACCACATCCAAGGAAGGCAGCAGGCGCGCAAATTACCCACTCCCGGCACGGGGAGGTAGTGACGAAAAATAACGATACGGGACTCATCCGAGGCCCCGTAATCGGAATGAGAACACTTTAATCCTTTAACGAGGATCTATTGGAGGGCAAGTCTGGTGCCAGCAGCCGCGGTAATTCCAGCTCCAATAGCGTATATTAAAGTTGTTGCGGTTAAAAAGCTCGTAGTCGGAGGTGTGTCTCGGACGGTCGGTTCGCCGCTTGTCGGTGCTCAACTGGCCGGTCCGGACGTCCTGCCGGTGGGGCTGTAAAAGGCTCCGTTATCCTTCTTTGGTCCTCTTCATTGAGTGCCTTGGTGGGCCGGCACGTTTACTTTGAACAAATTAGAGTGCTCAAAGCAGGCCGTTGGTCGCCTGAATACTGTGTGCATGGAATAATGGAATAGGACCTCGGTTCCATTTTGTTGGTTTTCAGAACTCGAGGTAATGATTAATAGGGACGGACGGGGGCATTCGTATTGCGACGTTAGAGGTGAAATTCTTGGATCGTCGCAAGACGAACCGATGCGAAAGCATTTGCCAAGAACGTTTTCGTTGATCAAGAACGAAAGTTAGAGGTTCGAAGGCGATCAGATACCGCCCTAGTTCTAACCATAAACGATGCCAGCTAGCCATCCGCCGAAGTTCCTTATATGACTCGGCGGGCAGCTTCCGGGAAACCAAAGCTCTTGGGTTCCGGGGGAAGTATGGTTGCAAAGCTCAAACTTAAAGGAATTGACGGAAGGGCACCACCAGGAGTGGAGCCTGCGGCTTAATTTGACTCAACACGGGAAACCTCACCAGGCCCAGACACCGGTAGGATTGACAGAATAAGAGCTCTTTCTTGATTCGGTGGGTGGTGGTGCATGGCCGTTCTTAGTTGGTGGAGCGATTTGTCTGGTTAATTCCGATAACGAACGAGACTCTGGCCTGCTAACTAGCGTTGGAATCTATTATGCTTCCAACGTAGCAATCTTCTTAGAGGGACAGGCGGCTCCTAGCCGCACGAGATTGAGCAATAACAGGTCTGTGATGCCCTTAGATGTTCTGGGCCGCACGCGCGCTACACTGAAGGAATCAGCGTGTCTTCCTAGGCCGAAAGGCCTGGGTAACCCGCTGAACCTCCTTCGTGCTAGGGATTGGGGCTTGCAATTTTTTCCCATGAACGAGGAATTCCCAGTAAGCGCGAGTCATAAGCTCGCGTTGATTACGTCCCTGCCCTTTGTACACACCGCCCGTCGCTACTACCGATTGAATGATTTAGTGAGGCCTTCGGACTGGTGCGCGGCACTCGCCGTTTAACCGCGGCGGTGCCGCCGTTGCCGGAAAGATGGCCAAACTTGATCATTTAGAGGAAGTAAAAGTCGTAACAAGGTTTCCGTAGGTGAACCTGCGGAAGGATCATTACAGTACGTCCGGATGAAAAAGTCCGAGCGAGAGAGAGAGAGGAAAACGAGGAAACGAGGCAACGAGGGGTTCTCGAGGGCACCTGTTTAAGGTTTTAAAAGACTTTCGCCCGCGGAAAAAAAATCCCCGCTAGGGCGTGGGTTCGAGAGGAGGTGGTTTTATTCCATCCGTCCGTCGCACGGCGACGGCGAATGAGAGAATGATAAATAAACGAATGAATATCCTTGACGGTGGATCACTCGGCTCGTGGATCGATGAAGAACGCAGCAAACTGCGCGTCGAAGTGTGAACTGCAGGACACATGAACATCGACGTTTCGAACGCACATTGCGGCCCACGGATTCTGTTCCCGGGCCACGGCTGGCTGAGGGCCGGCTAACGACTCCGGCGAGGGAGGTTTTCTCCTCCGTGTCTCGCGCGGAGGGGCGACGGGGAGTTCCCCACCCGAGAGGGTAGGAGGACCCCGGTCGCCCTGACTGACCAGATCGACGCTCTCCCTCCTCCGCGGGGACCGCTGGGGCGCGGCGACTACAGAGGCCACGCGGGCGCGACCGAAAGGGAAGGGAACGCTTTCTGCATGCCAGTGCGGCGTCCCTTCCCGCGCGCCCGGCCTCGACATCGCGCGCGCCCTTCGGCGGCGGCGGAGAGAGGGAGGCGGAGAAGAGCGCGAGCGAGGGCGCTCAGGAAATTTTTTTGCCGACCTCAGAGCAGGCGAGACTACCCGCTGAATTTAAGCATATTAATAAGCGGAGGAAAAGAAACTAACAG